>JARHVA010000772.1:327500-340000 GCA_037957365.1 Torreya grandis | reverse complement strand
GTCTACATAACCCAATCTATTTATGGGTTGTCTACTCATCCTTGTGTAAATGAATATGTTGTGTCATGATTTGCAAATTGTATAGTTGGTTCTTCACGCAGTTTTGTTGCATACTTTGTAGCAATTATAGAAATTTTTTTGGGGTTGTTTCATTTTTTTTCATGTGATTGTTTATTTTTGTTCTTTAGTTTTGTATCTTTAGGGTTGGTTTGAAGTAGTTAATGCACCCTCCACAATCATAACTATAAATACATCAGACAACCATTCAAAGATAAAGGTAAGCAAAGGTATGTATATGATACTTTAATTTATGTCCAAAAATTCTTTATGGTCATTTCAATTTCAAAAACTTATTAAATTTTTTCTTTCTACTATAATTTATCAGCTTAGCATTGTGCATTGCTATGTTTTTTCTCAAAGCACCATCCCATATTACAACTGGATGGCACGATATGAACTTCTAGTGAGGCAAATGTATACACATAATATTTTTAAATTTTATCATTTACTGATGCTTTCTCTCTTGTAGTAACCTATCAAGTTTCAATCTCTCTAAGTGCACAACTTAAAGAATGCATTGAGAAAGGGGTGGGTAGACCTTTAGTACTTTGTAATATTGTTGGTCCCTATATAATTACCTAAAACCACTAAAATTTTGTTTTATCCAACTACTTAAGTAACTAAACTATGCTTATACACTCCTCTAAGTAATTCACCTTCTTTAATATCTATAACTAAGCATACATCCTTTTTTTTTCATTTTCCAACTATGTCAGCATGGTTGATCTTGTTAAGAGTTTGACACATATTACAGAACTCCATTTTCCCAATTGACCTAGTTGGAGGCCTAATGACTATATTTATTGCCAAACAAGATTGACTTGATCGACCTTGTCGACTAAATTATAAAAAGGGTTTAGGGTCAATCCTTGGATTTAAATATCCCCTTCAATTCATTTATAAAGAGAGGAAAATTTAGTTTCACATTAGTACAATATAGAATTCTGATATTTCTACATTGGAGGTGTCATTGATTTGTGTTTTATCTTTGAGAAAAAGAAACTTGTCTTGTGGAAAAGTATTTGATACAAACTAGGAGTCTTTTAGCCTAGAACTATTTGCTATAGTGTAATCCTTAAAAAGCCACAACAACTTCTTACAAAACATCATTAGCCAAGGGAGAGATTGAGACATGTTAGGTTCAATTCAAGGTAAATATTCTCAACTTTTATTTTTTCATTTAGTAGATTAGATATTACACAAATTAGTAGGATAAATGTTGTACTCTTTGCTTAGTTTACCTCTATATTGACTTGAGTAGAGTTCTCTTTGCATATTTTATTTTATTTTCTATTAATTATCCCCATTTGTATGATAATATTTAGTGAGCATTAGATTAGATATTTTTAATGTATTGTAGGCATAGTTAAGGTTATTGCATAATATCATTTACCTAGAGGCTTTGAAACTCTCTCTTTTTGTATTGTGTTGTAAGATATCCCTTAGTTAGGTTTAGTGGATCCAAATTGATCATGTCTTGATATAAATATCTATGCAATGAAATTTTTGGTAAGATTACATTTTTTGAGCTTTGAATATACTAAGACAAGTTGCAGATCCATCCTAATTTATTGCATATAGTTAGTAATGACTTATGTAAAAAAAATGTGGTTTGACCATATTATAAACTTCACATATATTTGAAAGCTCTGTATGTGTGATTTTGAATCTAATGATGCATGCAACTAAACAAACCATCCTTCTTTACCTAAAATCCCTAGGTATGCTTGTGAGGTATATAAACTTTTAAAATTTGGGAAAGTGTATTGATTTGATTTGACACCAATCATAATTATTGATGATTGAGTACTACTGACATATTTGATACTCCAAAGATGGAAATCAAGCCACATTATTCCACCAGGTGTTATTATACAATTATGTTATTTCACTATATAAATACAACTAATGATCTAGATTTGATTATTTATAATGTTTAGTTTGATTTGGCTTTAGTATGTTTCAGACTTGGATTGTGATTGTGCCTAGTGATTAGTTTTGACTTTGGGAGGTATAGGGCACTCAATGTGTAATAGTGTATATATATGTACCAAAGAAGTGAAAAGTCCCCTATCAACTAAGGCCTTGATTTTTTTATAGATAACTTTAGTTAGGTAATTTGTTATGCTACACTATCTGAAACATGTTAGCCAACCCATATAAATGCCTTAAATTTGAAAAGTGACCATTTTTGGGAGAGGGTTGGTACTATTAAGTTCAAATCAATATTGACTAGAGCAATATTTTCCTAGTTTGATAGTGACCCATGAACAAGAGGAATAAAATGAGCATTTGGATAGGTTTTTGAATGATAGTATGTATGTTTAAAATAGGCGATGGGGTTTATGTATGTATATAAGAATAAAATAGAAGGTTAAGACCTATATAAAGCATCATGATAGGGTGAGATGGTGATTTAGGAACACATTTTTGTGCACAAGTCATGTGGTAAATTTATGTCAAATTCGTCATTTTTAAGTTCTTAATACCATATTTTAGTATCTATATAAAGATGCAATTAAAAATAAAAACTGGATGGTACATTTATGTCAAGTTCATCATTTTCAAGTTCTTAATACCATATTTTAGTATCTATATAAAGATGCAATTAAAAATAAAAATTGGGTGAGAGTAGTGGATGTTAAAATTGATGTGATTGAGAAAAATAAAACTTGACATTTAATAAAACTTTTGGTTGGTAAAGATGTTATTAATATTAAATAGGTTTAACAAAATAAATGCAATTCAAATGGTGAGATTGAGTAACACAAGGAAATATTGGTTACCAAAGGGTATTCATTATAGTAAAAATTTTACACTAATAACAAGGTTGAACACTAATAGTTGTTTTGGTAATAGCATACTAATATAAATAAAAAGTGTATCCAATGGACGTGAAATCAATATTTTTGAATGAATTCTTGAAATAATAGATGCATATGGAACAATCATTTGATTATTTAATTTTAGTTTATGAAAACAAAGTTTATAATAAAATGAATATATTATGTGGGCTCAAACAAACACTCACGGTTTAGTATAGCTACGTTAATTCATATTTTTTAATCAATGATTTCAATAAGGTCAACAATAAACCAATTCTATTTATCAAAACAAATAACCAAGGTAAAATTTTAATATTTTTTGGTATATAGATGACTTATTTTTTACTTGAAATGAAACTTTATTAATTGAAAAGTTCATACCAACAATAGAAAATCCTTTCTTGATGTGATAACAAATTTTTGTTTAATAAATTTTTTAATTGATATTAATGTGAATTAAACTAATAATTAAATTTTTATATGTCAAATAAATTATATAAATGATTTTTTTAAAATAATTTAAAATGTTAAATAGTAAACTAGCACCAATCAATTGAAACAAGTAAAAAATAAGAAAAATATTATTGAAGTAGTAATGTAGATCCATCTTTTTATTCAAAGAATGGTTGGAAGCTTGATGAATTTCTTAGCTACAAGATTTGAGATTATACATGTTGAATTTAATATCTAGGTTCATGGAAACTATGAAATTCATGTGCAAGTTAGGAAGATAATTTAAAATATTGTAATAGGATTTAAAATCATGATATTTTATATGCATCAGTAAATAATTTTTATTTAATTAGTTAAATAAATACTTATTTTCTTGGTGAAATTGATGATAGTAAGATAACTTATGATTATGTTTTTTATTTTATCTTGAGAGTAGTTTCATGGGATTTTAGAAAATAGTCTATTGCCACTCTTTATACAATACAAGTTGAGTATATGACTGCCTTTCAATAGTGTATCAAGGATTTTGAATGAGAAAGGTTTTTTTCAAATTTAAATTTGAAAAAAAAATGGAGAAATAATTTCTTTTAGGTTTTCTATAACTGTGTCAAAAACCTTGTATTCTATAGAAAGATTAAGCATATTGACTATTAGAAATATTGTTATTGATGTCAAAGGTCTAACAATATTGGTGACAAAGGCCTCATAACATTTAATGTCTAAAGGTGTTTTTAATATTCATATCTTGGCTAAAGTGTGTTAATATTAATTAAATATTAATGAATATATTTTTGATTGCATAAAGTCAAAAGAGGGCCCATAAAGAAGTCAAAGAGTCACAAGATAAAGACAAAAGAGGGAAAAGATGCATTTTTCCATGAAGGGTCACCTTGATGAATTCGAAGGGTCATGTAAGACAAGTTTGGGACCATTTTCCATGTGAATTGAAAGGTCACAAAGGGTGATTGCCAAAGGTCATTTGGAATGCTATAAAACGATGCTTGGGAAGCCATTTATAATAAGCACGAAAGAGCATGGTTTGTAATTGTTTATCTAGCTTAGAAGAGCAGAGGAGAGAAAAGTCAGAGATATAGTAGTGTGCTATCATTTGTTGAGAAAGCAACATTGAGAGATAGTTTGTCTTTTATACACAAAGGGGTTGGTGCTCCTATGGGTTGGTGCTCACAAATCATTATTGTGTTGGTGCTCAACAAAAGGGTTGATGCTTACAAATCATTGGTGTGTTTGTGCTCAAAACAGGGGTTGGTGCTCTTGCAAGTTGGTTCTTGCAAACTTTGTAAACTTGAGTTGGTGCTCACTTATATACTTGAGATTTTTCTCTGTGGTTTTTTTCACTTTGGGTTTCCACGCAAAATCTGGTCTCTCTCTCTCTCTCTCATGTGGTGCATGTTATTGCTTTCAGTTTTATTGCATATATTGAATGTGTGACTAAGTAGTTAAAGTAAAGAAATTTGATTAAGTAAAAGATATATGATATATTGTGAATCAATATATCCCATGTTTAACAATTGGTATCAAAGCAGGTTCCTTTGGAAAGAGTTTAACATCTTAAAGGTAGATCAGAGAAAGCACGACCGCCAAGTAGCTAAAGAAGAAGAATTAAGAGTTGAAATCTATGGTCAAGGCTCTTAAGGAGCAAGTATGTATCTTGGAGTCTAAGTAGGTTTTAGAAGCAAAATGAAATAAGATGTCTATTCAAAATTTTAAGAATCAACTAGAGGTTACATTTTCAAGTTTGAAGTCAAGAGAAGAAGAGTGTAATCATTTGAAGGTTGAGTTAGGTTCTTTGAGGGATAAGCATGAGAGGCTCATAGTCAAGGTTGAGAAAGATCATGAAATATCAGTCCAAGGTAAGAAGGATGCAAGTTTTAAAGGCAAATTGAAGAAACCAATCAAGCAGCCCAATGCTTACAGGTTTTCAAATTCTTTTCATGGCCATTGTTTTATTTGTCATCATGTTGGTCATAGGGCAAGATATTGTTTGAGGAGAAGTAATCAGTTAAAGAGAGATTTCAGTCATCTTCAAGCAAAAGGTATGAGAAATGTTGTTTGCTTTTATTGTTATAAGGTTGGCCATATTGCTAAATTATGTCCAAATGGAGTAAAGATATCCTCAAGGTATTTCAAAGGATACAAAGCCCATAGAAGGTATGAGAACAACCAAACTTAGGTTTGGAGACCTAAGACAATGAAGGTTGATTAGGTTGAGTCTAAGAGTGAGAATAGATTACTTGCTACAGTGGAGAAACAATAAGATAGGAAGGATTCTGTGGAACTCTTGTTATTAGGAAAGACAATGAATACTAGTCATAAACAACTTACAGATCAAAGAGAATCTCTTGTTATATTTGAGCATGAGCCATGTCAAGATAAGACAATTGCAAGAGTTGAGAAGACAAAAAACATCATGGATGTTAAGGATAGTGAGTCAAATAAGTTAGACATGGTTAAACAGATTCTAAGAGAAAGACACAAGAAGATCAAGGAAGTAACAAAGGAGATGTGGGCATCTCCTGAGATTTTGTTCTATGACTCTTTATGTGGGATGTCTCTTCTAGGCTTTAAGGAGACACTTTTTATAAAAAATTGAAGCATGGTGGATGCTGGCTATGTTGCATGACAAGAAAGTCATGAAGGTGAGTTGATAGATTAATTTATATATTAGTTGAAGGGGAGAAGTACAAGAACATGTAGAAGAATAGGTTCAAAAAATAAGATGCTACAATAAGGGGGAGTTATTGTATGTTTTTTAGTTGGCAATATGTGTAGGTTGGCATGTACAATACAGGGTTCAGGATGTGGTAGTTTTAGTTTGAGGTTACCATTAATGACAAAGGGGGATATTGTTGGAAATATTGTCATTAATGTCAAAGGTCTAACAATATTGGTGACAAAGGCCCTATAGCATTTAATGTCTAAAGGTGTTTTTAATGTTCATATCTTGGATAAAGTGTGTTAATATTAATTAAATATTAACAAATATATTTTTGGTTGCATAAAGACAAAAGAGGGCTCATAAAGAAGTAAAAGAGTCATGAAATAAAGACAAAAGAGGGAAAGGATGCATTTTCCCATGAAGGGTCACCTTGAGGGATTCAAAGGGTCATGCAAGACAAGTTCGGCACCATTTTTCATGTGAATTGAAAGGTCACAAAGGGTGAATGCCAAAGGTCATTTGGAATTCTATAAAAGGAGGCTTGAGAAGCCATTTGTAATAAGCAATGAAGAGCATGGTTTGTAATTGTTATATCTAGCTTAGAAGAGTAGAGAAGAGAAAAGAAAGAGATATAGTAGTGTGTTATCATTTGTTGAGAAAGAAACATTGAGAGATAGTGTGTGTTTTATACACAAAGGGGTTGGTGATCATGTGGGTTGGTGCTCACAAATCATTGTTGTGTTAGTGCTCAACAAAGGGGTTGGTGCTCTTGTGGGATAGTGTTCACAAATCATTATTGTGTTGGTGCTCGGCGAAGGGGTTGGTGCTCCTACAAGTTGGTGCTTGCAAACTTTGTAAACTTGAGTTGGTGCTCATTTATATACTTGAGATTGTTCTCTATAGTTTTTTCCACTCTGGGTTTCCATGTAAGATCTGGGGTCTCTATCTCTCTTGTGCGGTGCATGTTATTGCTTTCAGTTTTATTGCATATCTTGAATGTGTGACTAAGTGGTTAAAGTAAAGGAATTTGATTAAGATATATGATATAGTATGAATCTATATATCCCGTGTTTAGCAATTGACATGAGGTATCATATTGTGTAAGGGAATTGCTAAAAATTTGAGAGAAAGTTTGGAAATTTTTAAGTGGAAAGAAGAGTTTGCAACTATTTTTTAAAAAATGCTTGTAAAAGATAAGTTTAAAAAATTTCAATTTTTTTTTTGGATATAATAATTTGGGGGAATCAAAATTTCATATTTTATGGAGTCACCAAATAAAATTAGAACCAAATAAAATTAAATAAAAATAAAATATATGTTTTTAATTAAAAAATATATAAATTATTTAATAAATTAAAAAGAGTTTATTTTTATTTTAAAATTGAAAATTTGAAAATATTTGAGAAAATGAAAATGATTGTATATGTATGTGTGTGTGTATGTATATGTATATGTATATGTATGTGGATGCGTGCACACGTATATGCATATATGAAAATATATGTGTATGTGTATGTATATATGTATATGTGTGTGTATATATATATAAAATTATAATTAATAAGAATTGTTTTGTAAGATTGAATTTTATTCAAAAAGAATCTTAGATTTTATATATTCATTCCAAACATGTTTTATGACTAAAGTTCATTACGCCGGAGGCATTATATTTCACTGCCAAAACTGAATATTAGGAAACGATTCATCTCTGGATATTCATTAGAATCTTCTCGTATTTTATATTCTGTGATTGGCAGGTCACACATCAGCAGAGTGCATGGGTGGGTTTCTACCGGCTAATAAAGCTCTCGCTTAGTCTCATTTTAAATGACAGTTTAGTTTTTTTGGTCAGTGTCAGGATTGTTTTTCCCCTTGTTCAAAACCATGCTTGATTGTTTGCTTTGCAGTCTTCTGAAGTTGTAGTGTTGTGGATTTAGGATTAGGGTCTTATTTGATGGCCATGGCAGATAACAGTGCATTTTTTGAGTTTTGGGAAGAAGTATTTAAGTATTACTTTGATGACGAGTGGAAGATATCAACCCTAGTACCATTCATGATAAAACCATAGTACCATTCTAGTTCAAGGCCATTCTTTCATTTTTTTCCCCCATTTTTCTATTATGTAGCCACACATACATAAATTTTAAAATTTAAATCTAGATTTATGTTATAAAAGCGAATATACTATTTACCTCTTGAGCCCGAGTCTATTGGTAATACATAGTTTTTTATTTATTTAATTTTTCATGCATGGGAGTGACTATGATGTTTTAGATGGTGGAAACATTTTATTTTGAGAGATTTGAAGGTGAAATTCTTTGGCCTTGAGAGCTGTAGAGGAGTGTTTTGTTTTTGTTTATTTTGTTGTTGTGGTTTTGTGTTTGTTTGTTTGTTTGTTTGTTTTTATTTTATTTTAATATTTTTATTAATTTTTTTTTTCAAATATTTGAGAAATGTTTGTGGACAGTTTTTTATTAGATAGGTTAAAATAGGTTTTAAAAGGACCTGTAGCTTTATACAAAGGAGAAAGCTGAAAGTCAGATGTTAAAGTTCTAATGGGACGTCTCTACTAGCAGCAATGAACTAGATGATAAGATCCCCACACAATAGGAACTTTTACCAAAAATAGAATGAAACAAAATAAAACATTCACATATTAGGAAATTTCCACGAAGTTTCTTCCTATTTTATCTAGGGGACCTGACCCTTTTTTCACTGGAAAAATTATCACGGGGTCCCCCTAAATGGAGAGACATATAGGAAGGCTGGACATTTATTTTTCTTCCTTTTTTCTTTTTTTAAACCACTAACCATCCTTCCTTGTACTTAGTCTGAAGGCCTAATGAGACCTCCTCATCTGGGGTGCAATGCTAAGATTTATCTTCCGCTATTGTCCCTAGAAAAGTATCTACCCTATATGAGTCCAAATCTAAAATCTCCTTTGAGGAGGAAGCTAGGATTGGCATGGCCTTCCTTGGAGAGATGAGATCAATCAACAATTCATCTTTAGAGTGTAACGAGTTTATAAGATCCTTGTTTGAAGCAGGGGAAGCATGGGCTTCAAAAGAAGAGCTAGGATCCTCACTGTCAGTGGCCCACTCTTCGTCTATGGCCAACACTATGAGCTTTTTGGGGATGAAGTCTTTCCATCAAGAAGAATCTTTCTTTTTCTTGAGGAGGTTACAGTTTTTGGTCAAGTGTCCAGTGCCAAAACAGTTATGGCAATGAAATAGTAAGCCTTCATAGTCAATGGCTTGAGACCAGGTGCGATCTCCAACCTTCAAGGTGATTTTTTTTGGAAGATTCTTGGAAGTGTCAATGTTCACCAAAATCTTAGAAAAGGTAGTGAGGGAGAGCTGATCGGCATCTCGATGCATGCACATGAACCTACTCAGAGATCCACCAATAGCTCTCAAATTAGATTCTATCCAAAACTGAAGTGAAAGATTGGGTAGACAAACCCAGATGGGTTTAAGATGCATAGGTTCATTAAGGAAATTGAAATTAGGAGACCAAGGTTTCATGAGCAAGGGGTGGTAATTCAAGCTCCAGAGTTGATCCTGAATCTCTTCCTTATCCTTGATATTATGAAAAACAATAATAAGTTAGCCTTTAGCACAAGGGTAAATATCAAGATTACCTGAGAAAAAAGGTTTTCATTTTTATGAGAGCCACTTGTTGAGATCCAAGAGCTTTGTCTAATAATCCACAAATTTGTAGATTAAAGCCCTGGTAGAGAAATATTCTTCTGATTTAAGAATAACCTTGGTTTCTTCTTTACCAAAAGAAACCATAAGGGCAAAAGACATAGGGGTGAGAGGTTCAGGATCTGATTTAGAAGTTGAGTGAGTGACTGCATCAATGAAGGAGGTGGGTCTACATTCCAATCTGACCTCTACTTCCATTTCCATAACATCCCAGCTAAGTTGGATGTGATTTCTAGGGTTTGAGGTTGTGTGGCTTGCTAGAGTCTTTTTTCCCACATGAAGAGTATATCTAAGTTGTTGTTGGTGGATGGGGACTAATGGTAGCAGTAGAGGCTTAAGCGGGAGTTTGAGATTATTGGCCCCATGTAGATCTGAAGGAGCAGGTAGAGTGCCATTCAAACTGGCACTAGGTTGAAAACATGTGTTGATGGGAGGGGCATCATTTGATGACTACAAAGGGGGAGGTGATCTAGGGTTTGACCTCTCCATAGCCTCATCCATTGGTATAGTCAGTGAAACCTATAGTTTTGAATTAGCAGAATAGGGGTGGGAGATTATAGAGCCATTCACCATGGGGTTCATGGAGTTATTTGAGCCATTGTCATTCACTAGAATAGGGGCAGGAGATTGTAGATTCATTACCATTCAAAAAGATATCTTTACATATATTTTTAATCACCTAGAAGTTTATAAGTTTGTAAAATTATTAGACCTAATACTATTGCCTTGGACAAACATAACCCCCGCACATTTCCACCAATTCATTGTGGATATTAAATGGGTATGTCAATAAAATATTAATTGTATATAATAATAAATAAAATTCAATTATTTATTTAAATTTAATGGCCATATAATAATATTTACATTTTTATTTTTAAAATACAATCAACATTTTTAGGAGATCATATTATATATAGAATAAAATTTTAGGTAGATCGTCAAAAATTATAAAGGATAAGAGTAATATCACAAGGAGGGTCAACCATCAAATTTAAACCCTATCAATAATGCAATATTATTTTGTATGTATGTGTGTGTGCACACATATTAAATTTATTAAATATAACATACAATAATTAATATATATAGTCACCATTGCAAATATATATTATTAGTCACCATTGCAAAGGAGAAGCTTGATGAGGTGTCAGACCTAGAAACGTGGTTTACATGTAGAGGAGTGATTTGTTGTTTCAATGGATTGTGGCTTAATCTTTTGGATTTACACAAATAGATCTCATATCTATAGAGACTCCTAATGGAAGGTAATATGGAAATGTCCATATGCTAAAGGCATCTTCATTGTGGTTTTTGATCTCATAGAATATAGGAACATAGTTTTCAAATATATTATTTGGATTTAGGATCTATGTAATATTATGGTTAATCCATGTTATCTAACATTCAACCCCATAATAGAATATTTCAATTCAAGGCCTATATGGGTTTGATTTCCACACCTACTTCTTCAATTTTGGGCTAAACTATGCTATAAATCTATAGGTAACTTTTATGGGTGTGTATATGTTAACAAATTCTATAACAAAAAAAATTGGGTCACTCAAAATTTGATCAAATCATTATTAACATAGATATTTCAATAAATCCACCATCCCATATTGATATAATAGTTAATTATATAAATTGGACACAACCTCTTGATTATGATAGTTTACCTTTCAAACATAATAGATGTTTTGAAACAAGACATTTGGTCACAACATGCAGTAGCTTTAAACACAATAAGGATGATTCTTAGTGTAAGGATGACTTTCATGAACATATTACTATAAAAAGTTGTAGTGAAAATGAAAGTGAATTTATGTATTCTATTTTGAAAGTTCAATTTTATGATCAAGAGGTACCTGAAACAAGTGAGCATAAATCCAAGTCAGTGGATAGTTTTGAGGAAAAGAAACTCGAACAAGGAGTATTTATGAATTCAAAGGATGATCTAAATAAAGGTATAGTAGCTCATGTTTCAATGATGAGTTCTCATCTCATCAATTTGATTGAAGTATCTATTCCTATTTATTTAGATTTAGGGGATGGAGGAGATTGGATTATTGTAAGCAAAAAAGAGAAAAGGTCAATATAAAAAGGATCTTAAACCACCAAACATGATAATTTGATCCTTTAAATGGGATGGTGTACGAGGGACATGTCCATTTTTTAAGTTTGAATATGATATGTTAAAGATATACAAAATGTTCACATGTTCTTTATTTACCACTAGCAGAGGTATCTTATTTAGGTATTAATTTCCATATTTGTATTCTCCTTTGTAAAAGGGAAGGATCCCTTTCAAAACCCTTGTTTTAACATTATAAAAAGCAATGTAATGAAAATATAATTAATATTAATGATATATTAAATATATAAGTATATATTATTAATGTAAAATAATATTATATATATATATATATATATGAATTATATAGATTATATTATATGTACACAATAAATAAATATTAAACTAAATATAGTGAGCTATAATACTATTATAATATCTTTTATTTATATGATTATTAAATTATTATATATTAATATTAAAATATATTATAATTTATTAATATATTATATATTTTATGTATATTTTTTTAGCTCAATGTCAGGGATTATGGGACCCAAATGCAATAACAAATATACTTAGCAAACCCAATAGGCCTGGATTAATGACATAACCATCAATGCATCTGATGAACATAATACTTATAAAACCAACTAACCAAAGTATTAAAAAAGAACTTTAACCTATCAAAAAGAACAAAAATT